>JAEUWN010000845.1:0-13371 GCA_018524465.1 Podaxis pistillaris | reverse complement strand
TTTGCTGCCTAGAGACAATGTGAACAGCCACCCAAGGTTAAACAGAGCAGCTCCTTCTGACCTGTACAGGACAAGGACCTCTGCTCGTCTCACTTACAAGGATAAGCCCCGACTTAGGTGTCGCTCGGCCAAAGAAGAAACCTTGTAACAGAATCACTGGTTCAGCACATGATAACTCTTGGGTTCACCGAGGGGCACATGATTGGAAACAATATATATCAAGTATGATACCGAGACCAAGGGACGTGGTGACAGGATGCAACAGGACACAACAGGATACAACACACACAGGTACCCACAATAGACTTATAGCACACATCTTTTAGCAACAGCTGATTATTGTGAATGGAGACTTCATCCTATAAACCTCATTCACTTGGCTTAGAATGGCTGGGATACCATTTAGAATAGACTAAGACATTCATACATTAGACAAGGTATGTAGGTAGGTGTATGTATGGAGATATATTCTTTACAGGCAACAAACTTGTGTCAAAAGCAAGCCCAGAATACAAACAGTTAATATATTATAGCCAGTAATAGGAAACATGCACCCAAGCACGAACTAGCAAGTGTGCCATGGAAGGGCTTCAAGGACCTGTCCTTGCCATTGCTCATGCTTGTAGCATGACCTCTAGGTCAACCTTCCTCAGTTGTTGAAATGAGTTGAAGGGCTCAATGCATCCGACGAGCTCGGATGCCTGGGCTGTTGTGGGAAGGGCAAGGCATACCCAGCAGGGGCTTGTGACAGTAGAATCTGACTCGGAGAGTATGGAAGGGGGGCCGCGTAGTAGCACTGTTCCCCACTAGTGGTGAACTCGAGGGGGCTATTATGAGCCGACTCCGAAGTCACACTAGGCACTTGGGGAACTGGCATAGGGATACTAGCGAGGCCAATGGGGGAAAGATGTCGGGAGGAAGATGGAAGTGAGCGAGGGGGTAGCCGAGGCGGCGACGGCATGGGCGTATGTGCCACCGATCGTCCAGTTGGAAATGGTCCAGGAACACCCATATGGGTGCGAAGGTGCATAGGAGCGTTGTGAACATAGGCATAGGACGTCTGATCGTCATATGTCGAGTGATTATCCTGGGGACGGGGCACAGCCTTGAAATGTTCATAACGCCGAACGGGTGAACGCAGTGAATGCGCCTCAAATCGTAATGGTTGGGGAAACCGAGGAGATTGGGCCATGCGAGGTGCAACTGCAGAGCAACACTTGAATTGGCACTGGATTTTAAGGTAAAGTGGGCTCACTCACAGCAGTTCATTGGTTCTCGGGGCGATGAATAACAGGCCCACCCAGAGTGGGTGGATACTCTTGGCTCATTCCTGTCCATTGAGGCCTTAGTAATAAGTCAGCCTGGATGTCTTGGAATGCCAAATAAGCGGGACATACCTCCGACGTTGGCATTGTGTCGGGCATCTGGGCTAGGGTTGCATATGGTGGAAATTCGTTGGGCCTGCCAAAGAGGGAACTTCCGAGGGAAGAAAGCGACTCCGTCGACGAGAAATTTGATTGATGCTGGCGAAGGGGGGACGCGGGCGCATCGGTGACAGGGTCCGATGGCAGATGGCCATTCTCCGGAGCTGTTGACCAACGTCCTGAGTGAGCCGTGCTATTGAGACGTTCATCTGAGACTGAAAGGGCAGCAGGCGTCGTTGGAAGTGGCACACTCATGGCTGGAGCTGTGTGTGGGAGACAGGGAGTTGTGCTAGGCCGCGCACTGTGAACATCCAACGAGACAGATGCGCCATTGCAGTTGACCGTGATACAGCTGTCGTAGTGACAGACATTAATTGTCCCCTGGCCGCTGTTGGAGAACGTAACCTGAGAATTCTTGAATGACATTGTTGGATGTGGCGTAGCAGTGGATTCCAACTTCACTCTAATGGAAAGTGACGGGAGAATTCTAGAAGGAACTAAAAGAATGTGGCATTCGAAATTGCCGTGTAAGACCCGTCAAGTACAATGGTAGGCGTGTAGACAAGGATAGGATGGTGAGGGAAATGGAAAGGACAATGTCCAGCCACCATCAACCAATACTTATATAGGCATGTTGGGAATGCTCTGAAGTGCCGTGTTGCATAACTCTGACAAAAATCGGCAAGGTAGGCCTGGCACGTGGGGGAGAGATCGAGACATGAAATTTGATGAAACGCCATCGTCTATAGTAGGGGTTAGCGTTGAGATTCAGGAGAGAACAAATAGAGAACAAAATAGGGCCGCTCCGTCCATGACTCCAGATGGCTCGGATTCCCGTCCAAACCTCACAAGCGTCCCCGAGCCACCATCACCAAGACAACTAGGAGCCTCATGATGAACCAGAATCCTTGCCTGCTGCATTAGGGATAGATTCCTTGCTAGCGTGTTCCATAGTACTCTTGAGTACTTCGTTGAAAAACAGGCCATCGGTTTCAATCAGAATTTCGACGGTGGGTAGTGAGTGCGAGCATTGTACAGTAGAGAGATTTCATGGCCACCAACATCCGGAAGCCTCGTCAAGTGGCGAGATGCTTCTGGATGTAGTGCTGTATTTCTCGTTGGGATACACTGTGTGCCTGTGTGCGTGCAATTGTGTGTCGCGCGGGGTTAAGCAAAACCGAAATAAGGATGTCCGAGGTATGTATCTAGATCTGAGGGTTACCACGACTTGCTTTTCCTTAGAGAAGGTGGTGACTCACCGCCGATTCAGTGCCACTCCCATAATTGCACACTGGCATTGTTTTCTCGGAGGAGATTCCGACGGTCTTGAAAAATTGCCATCACAGGGACCATTGAAGTTCGAGGGGACGACGCCGTAGAAGTATTCATGTACTCCGCAGAGGCCATGCTGGTTTACAGCATCCAAGTACCTCGTGTTGGTATAGAAAGTTTTATCTTGAGGGTTTCTTCCGCCGACAGATTTAGGCGTCAACCAAGGGAGCGGCCTTCGGTCTTGAGAGAAAAAAGTTTTTAACATCAAGTAGGAGGGGGTAATGCCTCGAGGCCGTTCGGGTGCTGGCCGCTCATCCGGTCCTTGAGAAATGACAGGTTCAGGGATTTCCGTGTAGGAGGCGACAGGAAGTATTAATTCGCGAGATGGGTGGTACACAAGCTAACCGTACTGAGAAGGGACCGGCTGCCGTATCCGAAGCAAGCGCCAGTAGTTTTCAGGATAGATCTGGCGCACGCCGTGATGCCAAAAGCCAGGATGGAGATATCTTGATGTACAAGTCCCGACGTTCCGTTTGCTAACTGATGCCAGAAGTTAACCATAGACCTTATTCACAATCCGCTTTGGGGCACCGGGTTTCAGAGTTACCGAGTCATGGTTTGGAGCCAGTTTGGACCCTTGTGGTCGACCGTTCTATGAGCTTCTAGGAAGAATGATAACAGGAAGAACTTTGTTGTTTTGATTTCCTGGGGTCAATATCCAATGCCTTCCGTTGAGAACGTGGAAGGAATCGATGCAACCTTCAAGGGGTGCATTGAACGGGACGATTAAGGGTATTCGAGTGTTGGGCATACGAGTGCGGAGCACCTTGAGGGTAAGGATGTTCATTGTACACAATCAACTTGAAAGAGGATGACATTCGGAGGGCCGGGCCAGTTCAGATGCGCAAGTGCGGTAGAAAGTCAGCTCGGAGTTGAGTCTTGAGGAGGTGAAACGCGAAACTTGGAACTAAAGCTCATAAATTGGGACAACCTTGGCATATTTGCGTTACTTCGTGCACCTGTAATGCACGATATCCTGGGTTGTGTGACAGCTGCGGCTGGGGCGGCATGTATGTAGTGGGCAAAGTGGGTCTGTAGATCACCCTGAGAAAAGAACCCGTCACCTTCAAAAAATGATCGGCACGTACTCTCACATACACTCAGATACATTCCTCAAACCTCCTATGACAAATCCACCTAATCTCGCGGACCGACTGGCCCTTCTATCGTCATCCGCGTCATCTACGACCACGACGACACAGAACAATAAAAAGAAAAAGAAGAAGAAGTCGCAGAAAAATGGCGTCAATCACACTCAGACGCCCATAGAGGGCGTTACGGCATCAAACAATCAAAATTCGATTGACAGAGGATGTGAAGACACTGTTGGGGGCCCCTCTACTTCCACACCTATATCCTCCCAAACCTTATCAAGCATGTCTCTCCCCTCGCCCTCGCAACCAGCGGACACCTCGAAGCCAGTGGAGTTCGTTGAAGAATACATTGCTTTCGCACCTTCCTCGGATTCTGAAGATGACTTGAGGAGACAGAAGCCGAGAAAGAGTGAGAAGGCGAGGGGGAAGGAGCCCATCCGTGATGCACTTGTGGCGAGTGAACGAGAGTGGGATCGTGGAAAGCCCAGAGAGAGGGAGAGGAGTCGAGAGCGGGGTAGGGATGAGAAAAAGAGGAAGCATGACGCGATAGACTTTGACGATGGGTATGCGAACAAGAAACAGAGGATGGATGCGACGTCGAGGAAGGCTCCTTGGGTGTATGACATTGATTGGGATGGGTGTAAGAATGTTTCTGAGATGTGAGTACTGCTGTGTTCGTTCTTGGCTTCCGATGGGTTGACTAATCTCTTGGGTGTGGATACAGGCTGCACAGAGAGGTAGAGGCGTTTACGAAGTGGATGTCGCCCACGCCTGTTGAGGATGAGATACGTGAACTAACAGTGGCTATTATCTCGCGCGCTGTTACGATCGCGTTCCCTGATGCAAAGGTCATGCCATTTGGGAGTTACGAGACGAAGTTGTATCTACCTTCGGGGTGCGCACCTATGCACACGTGTAGATTCCATTGCTGACAGTGAAGTATTCGGCTCTAGGGATATAGACCTCGTCATCGTCTCCGACTCAATGGCCTACAGCAACAAAGTCTCTGTCCTCCATTCCCTTGCCGCCGTCCTCCGAAGAGCTGGGATCACCTCGAATGTTACGGTCATCGCCAAAGCAAAGGTGCCAATCGTCAAGTTTGTCACGATACATGGGCGGTTTAATGTCGACATCAGCATAAACCAGACAAACGGCGTCGTTGGTGGGAAGGTCATCAAAGGCTTCTTACAATCTATGGCCGGGACTGGACTCGCACTGCGCAGTCTTGTCCTCATCACGAAGCTGTTCCTCAGCCAGCGGAGTATGAATGAGGTGTTCACTGGTGGACTTGGAAGTTACAGTATCGTCTGCCTTGCGATCAGCTTCCTCCAGATGCACCCAAAGATTCGAAGAGGAGAAATTGACCCAGAGAAGAACCTTGGTGTATTGGCGATGGAGTTCTTTGAGTTGTACGGATGCTACTTCAACTATGATGAGGTGGGCATATCGGTGCGCGATGGAGGGACGTATTTTAGCAAGCGGATGCGGGGGTGGTATGATCCTACCAGGAGGAGTGCATTGTCGATTGAAGACCCTGTGGATCCCAGTGCGTATATGCGTTTACCTTAAGCCAAGCAGAGTTCATACCCCTTACAGCCAATGATATCTCAAGCGGCTCATTTGCCTTTGCCAAAGTTCGGGCTACCCTCGCCGGTGCTCATGGAATTCTAACATCAACGGCTTACATGCGTGCGGCCACTATCAACTCGAAGCGGCAAGGTCGTAACTTTCAACTACGGAAGGAGTTTCATCCAGAGGATATGAGTATACTCTCGAGTGTAATGGGTGTTACTCAGGAGGTCTGTTGATCACTGTCTGTTCGGTGGTACATGTACTCACCAATGCATTAGACAATTAACCATCGACGTCTCGTACAAGAAGTTTACGATAAACGCGTATTGCATAATATTCTACAAGTCAAACCCCGAGCACAGGTTGTTGTGCATGACCAACCTCTCGAGCATGAGCGTGAGCGCAAGCAACGGAAAAGATCCAAATTGCCAGGTGCATCGTCCCCTAAAGAGACGTATTCGCGTTGGAAGGACATGGGAGGCGGCGACACAAGCATTTCCTATACTTCTCATAGGAATGACCATGACTCAGAAGAGAGCGGAAAGTACGACATTGGCAAACCACCGCCGAGGAAGAGGAGGAGGAAGGGCAGGGAGGAGGATAAACATACTGTGTTTATTGCTGATGACGACGAAGAATCCGGTAGCTCAAGTGGGGGTGAAAGCGCGGATGCGATTGAGGCGAAGGAGTATGCACTGGCCATCAATGGCGAGGGCAAGTCGGATAGTAAACCCGTATCGAGCGCGGATACGGAGAAGAAGAGGGCATATTGGCTTTCGAAGGCAACTGGGCTTGGAGAAGATGCGGGTCATAATGATATTTCAGACTAGTTTATTGGCCCGGTCCGGAGATTTGATCCGGACCGGGTGGCAAGCATGTAATGTGACGAAATTTCTTTTGCTTCCGACATCGACCACGACCTTCCTGCATACCCGTAATCCGTGGATTTCTTATAACTATGAGCGTTTTACGACCATTCAAGGCCTCTGATATGTTCAAGTTCAACAATATGTTAGCTCCCTCATTCTAGCTGTCTTCCCCCTCGAACTAACCCTGTCAAAGTAACTTGGACATATGGACGGAAACTGTAAGATATATACATTTTCTACGCGATTTCATGTGCTATTTTTTTGCTCAAGATTATTGCTACAGTACGGGATCGGCTTCTATCTGAACTACCTCTCGCGTTGGCCTGACCTCTGCTGCGTGCAAGAAGCACCAAGCGGTCGCATGATGGGCTATGGTACCGTCTCCACATCCTTCACATACCCCACCGCTTACTTACACTCCACGCTCCGCATCCTCACACCAAACCCACAAAACAATCTACGGAACGCAGTCCTCGGGAAAGCCGAAGGCATGGGCCCTGAATGGCATGGGCACGTAACCGCCCTCACTGTTGCGCCCGAATACCGCCGTCTCGGACTCGCCCGTAAAATGATGAACCTCCTCGAACTCGTGTCAGACGAGATCTATAAAGGGTTCTTTGTGGATTTGTATGTGAGATGTGCGAACAAGGTCGCGATTGAGATGTATGAGGGGATGGGGTATAGTGTGTATCGTCGGGTGAGGGAGTATTATGGGAATTTGGGGGTTGGGAAGGGGGGTAGGGATGAGGAGGATGCATTTGGTGAGTTTCCTTTTCTTTTTTGTTTCGGCTGGTTTGGGGATTTGAGGCTGATTGTGTGTGCGTGTGTCGTGCTGTTCAGATATGCGAAAACCTCTTTCGAGAGACCCGAATCGACGCTCTGTGAGACCGAATGGACGGGAAATAGTTGTCAGTGCTCATGATGTGTCGTAAAAAGCTCATTTGTGCTTTGTATTTTTGGTCAGATCCACTGGCAATAGATTGTAGAGATTTCTCCACTCAGATCGGCGTCCTCGTAATAGGAAAGGCTTTACCACTGGGCGGTGGATTATCGGCTTTCGGAAATGAAATACTGGGGTCCCTGGAGACTTCGACGCTTCCTTTGGGAGCAAAGTGTGTGGGTAGCCTCTTCACCCCTGTCCATGGTTCTTACGCGGATTGGGTGTAGGTAACGTTCAAGTGCATTGAACAAGGATGTCGGGCTAACCGTATATTATATATATAATACGAAATTTCACCGGTTCGTCGAGGACTAAGCGACCGTGAGACCAAGAGGATCAACAACGATACGGAAATCGACCCCGATCCGTGGGTGACACTTCTCTAGGCATCGCCTGCTAGCTTCTTGGCCTCAAGGATATGTAGATGTGGTCGCTTGCCCCAAAACATGATTTTGTCAGGCATATTTATGGATGGGAGCACAGAGGGCATCGTGCATCATGCGCCGTGATGTGGAGCTGACGATTCGATACGATGCTCAGCCAGACGTTCGAGCCCAAGCGTAGAAGCAGCAACGAACTTTTTTGTAGTTCTTTGGACAAAAACCCTGATCTACCTGCTTAGGGTTCCATTCTCTGGAACCAACAGTAAAAAGAGTCCGATTGTAAAGGGTTGGAGTCTGGCTCCCTGCCTATATCAGAATGGCCCCAAAACTGCTAGGTAGTGCGACTTACGTTTACACTGGCTGATTCATGTCTCGAAACCTGGTAGGTTGAAGGCAATCTACGAAATAATAGTCATCTTTCACAACCCGGGCGCTAGCGTCTCGAACGATAGACTCCTTTCAATTTTAAGTTTATTCAACTCCACCGAGGGGTCGACTCCGCGGTGCTTACCATCCAGCTCCAAACACGGTCACCTAAAATACGTTAGTATTGGAGTTGCAAATGCTTCGAGCACCCGTGGAGTCAGCGCCAAAGCCCTGTTTACACTCTTTCAACCAGTAGTCCCTCAAAACTCTGCCAAAACGCTGGCGCTCGTGTTTTAAAATGTGTCTAATGGCATAGTCAAAATGAGTTATATTTTGACGTTTTTAGGACATCAGGTATTGATCAAGAGTCAATTCCCACATACATGCCTCTTGCCATTTCCAACTCTACACTCTCTTGAGCACCACATCTCACCACACCGGCCACACACAGGGAAACCTGCCCCGGTCTTTCCACACGTCGAACATCTGACCTTGGCTTTGAAAAACTTCGAATCCCTCTCCAACCTCGCCAAGACTGGGTGTAAGTCCGCAAATGCCGACGAACCAGAGGAATTGTCGAGCTTCGGGCTTGGGACTCTTGAGCAGGGCGATTTACGTCTGCAAGCTGAAGGAGTTGGAGGCGTTCGCGTTGAGCGTGCTGTAGAACGTGGTGGTGAGGGAGATGCAGTACGAGAGGATGAAATGGAGAGGTTGCGAGTAATGTATGGTACAAGGCCACTTGTTTGATTGCGTAGCAACTGCTTCGAAGACACGAGCGCGTGCTTGGGATACCTTGAACGACCTCGGTAGTCATAGTAACCTTCATATTCTTCGCTCTCTCCGTATTCGTCATGCTCGTGTGGTGCGACGAAGGATCGAAGATTCATAACGGCGGCGGAAGGGTTAGGAACGAATGAACCACAGGCCATTTGGCCCTTGCAACAGACGCCAGCCACTGGGGGTGCTTTTGTCGTGGAGGTCATGGTGGATGGTTGGGTTTTGGGTGTTAAGCGGTGATAGAAGTCGAAGATGGACGATGTGGTGGAGAAGGTCGATGAGGTGCGTTCGCGAAGACGAGGGGGCCTCTCAGAACGAGACCCGGATGGTGATTCTTTCAAGTGCGCTCGGACCATTGGTGTGGGTTCACTGCACAGGGTGGAAGGGATAGTGGAGGACGAGTCATTCTTCGTGAATCCACCGAGAAGTTTAGCTTCCTGGCTGCAAACCGAAGAGAGACTTGGCTTACCTGTGTGGAACTCGATGAACATGTCACATTAGAACTTGAAGTCGACGGACAACACTGGTTGTCGACAGGGAAGGGAAACATCGCGCAGAAAAATAAAAAGAACAGAGCAAAGGGGTTTCGGTATCGGGCTGCGTCGAAAGATAGAAAGGGTTGCACTAATAGAGCACCTTTTCTAGCACCACGCCCCTGCATCTCCGCTATTTATGTATCATTCAAGACCTTCGGACAGTGTTCGGGAATACATATTTACCGGACATCTGAGAACCCTGTCAACCAATTCATTCCTCTCTCTCCCCGATCCTTGATCCAATCGAACACCGGAACAGGAACAGTTAGCCGATCGTTGACAGAGTTCCCTCATCTAAGCAGAGGCTATGACATGATGCTATGGAGCCCCTAGCCGACGGTTCTGCACCCTCTTGTAGGTCCGGAATAGTTCACGCAAGGCAGTGCCCTGCCAAAAGTCTGCAGTTTCCCTTCTCTTCGAACGAAGATAACTATTCTTATCGTACTATGTATAACATTGGACAGGTTCCAGCTCTTATGATTGTCGTACACATGTAATCCTTATCTCGCCTAACCGCGGATAACGAGGAAATGGAGAGTTTGATGGGAGGAATGTTGCTAATTTGACTGGTATCTAATCTATGAACACGACACTGGGTCAATGCGGCAACGCAACTCCAGTAGCTCCCATTCTCCTTGCTGCAATTGTTGGCCCCGCCTTTGTCCACTGCGATGCGGGGGGAGGGCTCTAGAATGGTGGAATTGGGAGCCGACCGCTGGTGGGAATATCAATCAGATTCTGTATCAAGTGGCGCTGTTCGACTGGAAACGTTGACAGATAAGTTATCTCTTGCACGTCCTCTGCTGTTCTCTGCCTTTGATTGACGCGAGCCTTACGGACTTGACTACAGATCATAGGGAATTCCTATGCTATTCCAACTCCCCAATGGGGTACGGGCAAATTGGTCGTATGGCTGGGAAAAGAGGGAACGGGAACAACGAAGCTTTGCTCCACCATTGGGTTCCTTGGCGAAGTATACTTGGGGGGCGCGGACTTAGGGATTTTTCATGGACCTAAAATATGCACCGTGTTGTTATTCGATCCGTTGAGGGCAAATCCTATATAACCGTTTGGGCAGTTTCTCACAGAATTTCGGCAGCCGTGCATATATCTAGCGGAGGCCTTGTTTCCTTCGGGCCACCCAATGGTCACGTTTCTGATTGTTCCATAGGCCGGCTCATGAGTTTCAAGAATGTATATATACCCAGTATCGTGCCACGTGCGAGATCCCATCCAACGGCACACTGATGGAAAGGTTGAATTCACAAAGCATACCTGCCCACTTATAGAACCTAGCCGATCCTTTGCTCCTACCGAGCGGGAGTTGATGTCACCAATCAGCGCAATAGAAGCTTCAGTGAGCTCGATACTATGTTCGGTTAATGATTAATGATCGATCGGCCCACAGTAATCGTTCCACCCCGGTTCATAGTCATCCATATGACCTTGTAGTCATGCCGGCCATACAAGTGCAACTGTCCAAAGCAGTAAATGGCTCTCGCTATGGCCTGCGGTGGTGCATCCACTTGGATCGCTTTCGTTTGATTGGACTTTTCTACTTTCTCGTGATTACAATTTCAATGAGGTTAATAAACGAGGATGGCAACTCCAAATGAGATCTCGCTTCGTGAAGGCCCGTCATTTTCTACGCCCTCAAAGATAGGAATCTAGTTGTGGCAAAAAGAAGCTCTAGCCTTTAGCCTCTGTACTGTGTACATTTTTAAACATCCGTTCTTTATGTGTGACATTTATGGAACTAGGGGGGATAGGCTGGGGTAGCAAATACGCATCAAGCCTGCTCCTTGACGCGACGGAGTACAGTAGGATGTCCACTCAGTCTGAGCCCAGGTTTCTGCTCGTACACAGTGTTTAGGAACCGCATCCCCCGAGTCTATGTTAGATGTACATATTACATTTTTTTCGCCCCTACTCAATACTGAGTGTTAACGAGTTGCAGAAGTTGACAACTTCTATGACGAAGTTCCCGCCCTCACACATCGATCGTATAGTTATTCGTATACTATTCACCGGTTCCATCAGCCCCATAAATGTCCCACAGAAAGCCCGTGTGCCGGTGCGCGCTCTTTGAAAGCTCATAAGACAGGAAGCACAGCCCAGGCACGTGCACCACAGCATATACCACCGAGAACGAAGCTGTAGTTGAAACTCAGACTACCACCATCCGCCCTGGTCAAGTCGCCGTACAGGCTGCGCCGAATTCGAAAAGTGCTACGCTGATTAGACGTGTCTACTAGCTTTGTATTCTTTAACTGGATATGGCACCAGGTGGCGGAAAACGCAAGGAAGTTCGTCAATCTGCTTCAAATGTTGCCAAAAACGATTCGAGAAGTTCGGTATGTGGCCCTGATAGTAAAAGCCAGACGCACTCCCCACGGACTAAGCCGCGCTGGAATGTCAGGTCAAAGGCAAACGCAAGTTAACCACTGATGACCCAATGACGGCTGGCCCCTCAAGTTCGAAGCGTCTGCGCAGAACAGCACTAGAAACTTTTGAACCACCCTTCCAAGATCTGTCAGCTTGTATATTATTCCTCGATCCCCACCTAGTGCCTTGTATACTCATCTAACCTCTCGCGGTGTCCTTGGCTGAAGTCCATGGCACATCCGGTACTTCGAGCTCGACTTCGAGTACGGATCGAAGCCGCGGCCCTACGGGCTTCCCGAGAATGGACATGTTGAAAGGTGCGGCCTCCCTAAGGACCCCAGCTCGCGTTCTTGGGGAATTGAACAAAATACTTTTGTAGGTCCAGATACGGTAGCGCAGAGAGGCGGGTTCTTCCAAGACGCACGTTATCTGGCCGTGAACAATTCTCCCATGTTTGACGTCGGGACGCAAAACGTTTTTGTTCAATGTGGTCACGATCGCGAGAGTGAGCTGATTGCATTGAATTCACGTAACTTCGGCTGTTCTCTAACTAAGTCATTAGCGTTGGAATGGTTAGAAAGATACATAATGCCTGGGGCAGAGTTCGACTCATCCGAGCGGGATCCCCCGTCCCGTTGCCATCCTGGGACACGCACGACCATCATCGAGAGGGTTCAGCGGTGGCTCATGGATCACAAGCAGGAAAAAAAACTGCTCTGGCTCCACGGACCAGCAGGCGTTGGAAAATCTGCCATCGTTCAAACTCTGGTCGAGGCTGAATCGAGGGCAGCACGACTAGGTGCAAGCCTGTTCTTTTCCCGACCGAACGGACGCACCAACCCCAAACAAGTGATTCCCCTTACCAACTCGCCGTCTGGGATCTCTCCTATAGGGCGTACATCAGCGAACTCATGGCCACGGATCCGAGATCACTCGACAAAGCGATGAGCGCGCAATTCCGCATCCCGATTATTGAACCCTTCACTCGAAGACATTCGTCGCTGGAAGGAGACCTGGCTGATTGCTCTCGATGGCTTGGATGAATGCGGCGAAGAAATCAGCGATCATGATTGTCATACACGACCTGCTGGACGTCACAGTGACCGCTCGCAGTGCGAGATCGTCCGGCTGATTAGTGGTTTTGTCCTTCAGTATCCGACGATACCCTCATCTGGGTCATTGCGAGTCGTCCCGAGCAGCATTTGAAAGCGGTATTCTATGAAGACAGCATCAAAGCAAGTCTCTGGGAGGAGGAAGTGCCCATCGACTCTGAGGAGGCCTGCCGCGACGTCGAGAAATTTCTCCACAGTGAATTCTCAAGAATCTCCAAGGTCTACCCCGAGAATATTACTGACTCGGTATGGCTCCGCAACGACCAGTTCCTCAAAATTGCAAAAGCGTCGTCGGGCCTTTTTGCATTTGCGGACGTCGTCGCCCGCTTCATTGACGATCCATGGGTCTGCAACCCTATTGCCCAATTAGAGATTGTGCTCTCTGCTCTCTCAAAGTTGCCTATCTCCCGTGATCAGCGAAATCCGTTTGCCGTTCTTGACATCATATACGCCAAGATCCTATCCAAAATACCTCCCGATATGCTTCAAGCCGCAAAGAAACTTATTGGGTCTTGTATCCTCCTTAAGGCTCTGTTCGGCAACGAAACGCCGGTTCTGGTCGTGGTTTTGATGCGCTTCCC
>JAEUWN010000650.1:0-14107 GCA_018524465.1 Podaxis pistillaris | reverse complement strand
GGGACTGCTATCGTGCGCCCATTTGTATTAGCTAGTCTAGTGCAATAAACTATGAATTTAAAAAAAAAAAAAAAAAAAGGAATGGTAGAGGAGTCTCTTGTGAAGGGGGGAGAGACCATGAACGGAGTTACTGAGCATATGCATGCATTGAATGGTAGAGAGCACCTTGGTTGAGTAGAACTGGATGTGTTCCTTAAAAGTGAGGCCTCTGTTGAACCAGAAGCCAAGGTAATGGAGGAAGGGACAAACCAATTCTTCATTGGTCCCAACAAGAGGGACATCACTTGCAAAATCACTCATTGACTATGTGCACCCCCAACCCTTGAAGAAGCCCAAACTTTCCTAGCTTATTTCATCTTTCCAGTATGCTATAACTTAGACCTTTACAGTAGTTTCATGTGGAGATCAGATGATGGCTAGTCATGTAAGTGTCTATCTGTCATCCTCCTCCCACTAACTGGACCACTGACATCTCTATTTGATACACCCCAGCCCTCCATCTATGAAAACAGCTGCTATGAATATTACTGACAGTGAAGGAGCCAAGAAAGAGACAGAAGATAACAAACCTAACTACAAAGACTGGGATCTGATGAAGTGCATGATGATGAACCTCTGGCAGGAAACCATGGAATTACGACAAATGCTCGACTGGGAAATGTGCAAAAAGGTAGATGACACATGCAGGTACCATGGAGTGTATTTCCCCTGCAACAACAATTTGTGATGGATTCTAAACTTACCACTTCTATTTTTAGACAATTTCTATTGTTAAGACTAAGTACAACTTTTGCCCCTTCCTACATACTTATGTCACATCAAAAGTGTTTGCTCTTGCAGACTTTCGCCCATATGCCTTATGCCCTATGCTCTCACCTATGCACTCCACCTTCTGTACTCCACACTTCCTTTGATATGCTTCCCCTACTCTGTTTCATCTTTTATGCTACATTTGATCTACTTCCATAAGTAGTCATCTGGACTTGTATATGTAGATTGCCTGGACTTGTAGATTAGCCAAGTCTAATCTTATTGTGTGTTACCTCCTTGTTACAGAGTGAACAAGTACTTGCAATAAGTTTACATCTCTTTGCCCTTGTTTAGCCCCTCTGGTCCTCTTTGCATTCATCCTACAGAGAGTGCGATCTATATGAGTTTGCTGCCTAGACAATGTGAAATTCCACTCAAGGTTAAATGAGCAGCTACTTCAGACCTTCATAGGACAAGTACCTCTGCTCATCTTCTTTACAAGGATAGGCTCCAACTTAGGCGTTGCTTAGCCAAAGAAGAAACCTTGTAACAATGGCCTCATGACTTGACAAATAACATGACACAAATGCCTATTGGGCATTTATCAAAAATTGCAAGCCATATAAGGCAATAGGTAGACCACTGCCTCAACACCCCACTCAGTCATTGCCTCCTCACTCCCCTTGCACCATTTAATTTTGGATCCTTTCTTTCCATTCAATTCAATCCCATATATAATATTACAAATTGTAAATCTTTTCTAAGTTTTGGATTTGTCCTTTACTCTCCACTTAGTTATTTTGCTGTTGTCTTCATTTCTGTGACCTTTTCTGACTCAGTTTTTCCTCTACAGACCTTGTATTATACCACAGATCTCATCTGAATACTAACTACAGCTGTAGGTACTTTGTGTATAAATACAGTGCTGTAAAATACCTAGAAAATCATTGAAAATATTAGTTCTCTTCTCTCAACTTCTTTGTCTCTTCTATCCTTTGCTCTCATTGCTCTCCATCTACTCAATTCCATCTTACAGGTTGAAGCCCTAGTGCCAGATGGACACTGACACACTTGCTACTTAACAAAATCATCTCTCTTCATCTGGAGCCCACTGTGAGGGGCTTCTTGACCCATTTTTATCACCATTCCTGATCAGAATCTCACCAAAGAAATCTCCCTCATGCTCAACAACCCACTTCACTCACCAGACAGTCCCACTACCCTCCACTCTGAGTTCTTCTCTTTTCCATCAGTGCAAAACTCATCCCTGAGCCTCTCTAGCCTCAATCTCTCACTTGTCAATATGTCTTCTAATGAAGGAGACAGTCAGGAGACGAACCACCCACATCAGTTTCACTCACATTCATTGCCACAGTCACCCACTCCATCCAACTTTCAGCTTCCAGAGCAACCCCAGCCTGCTCATGTCACTTATTGGTCACACTATTGGGCCTTTAGCATGTCTGGAGATGCAGGCAATGCTGGACCATCTGGATGTTGGTCCCCAGTTAATCCCCAGCTCTCTACAGCTAATTGGGGTATTCCTAGCACTTCACACAACCCTCCTCCTCCCATCATTCCTCCAACACATCCTGTTGCTCCTCCACCACATCCACACCCAATCATCATACAAGCTCCTCCTACACCTTGTTGCATGCCAGGACCATATGACTGGAATGCTCCCCAGTTTGATGGTCATCCCCTCTCACTTGGGCAGTTCTTCAGTGAAATTGAATGGCTAGGAAGGATGTGTCAGATCAGTCCATGAGATATAATTGAGCATACACTCAGTTACCTTGGGTGGAATGAATATAACACCTGGAAAAGCTTGTCATCAGCTTCAGGAAATGATTGGGATTGTTTCAAGCAAGAAGTTACCTCCATTTATCCTAGAGCCAATGACAACCACAAGTATACATTCTATGATCTCGAAGGACTTGCAAACCAGCAGGTGATGATTCCAATAACATCTAGGTATCAATTTGGTGAATATCATTGTCAATTCCTGACCATCAGTCAATGGCTTATGGGAAGAAATGAAATCTCACAGAGGGAGTGAAACATGATATTCTTCAGTGGCTTTGACCCTTGTTTTCATGAATGATTGACAGCCAGACTCCAGCTGAAGAACCCTGACTATCCCCCACAACAGCCTTGGGAAATGGACAATGTAGTTGATGCTGCACTCTACCTCCTGGACACTGTTTCTGCCACTAGCAAGCCAGGAGGTTTCCCTGGTCCCTCTCCTCACTCCTACACATTCTCCCAATCATATCCTGTTGCTCCTGCACCACCAGCACCTCCAGCTGCTCACAAAACATTTGACATGTCTTCACTTGAGCAATTCTTTGTTTCTGACACCTTTCTGAACAAGTTAGCTGGGAAAATTGGAGGTCAAACAAGAGGAACTTCAACACCAGCCCCACCTTTGCCTAATCAACCCCGAAACACCAACTGTGCCTTCTGTTCAGACCCCAGTCACTTCCACCTTAGGTGTCCAACTGCCAAAGACTATATCCAGAAGAAGTTGTGCATTCAAACAAATGATCGTCACATTGCACTCCCTGATGGAACCATTGTTACAGCTCGAGTTTCCCCTCGTAAAGACATTAAGGAGAAGTTGGACAACTACTACAAGGCTCAAAATGTACCACCAGTCTCCACTAACATCATTGAAGCCACCCCAGCTGTCCAAGCACACCAGTACACTTGGGTAATGCCTCAACTATCCCCTAGTGCTCCAGAGATGGTCCCAGGAGACATTTCTGTCAAAGAATTAGAGGAGCTTTGACTTCTTGATACAGTCACAGTCTTGTCCTTAAAATGAGCAGATGACATTTGTAAATGAGTCAGTAATGCTGCAAAGGCTAAACCTAATGGAGGCTCCAATTCACAAACAGGGAACAAGCCTCAGTCAATGACACATACCCCTTCATTGACCATTCCTGCTCCATCATCTCCCACCACTAGTGCTCCAGCCCCTTCTATGGGCACAGGACCATCAAATGCACCCCAATTTCACTATACCACATCCATTGAAGATCCTGCCCTTGTCTAGCAAGTCATTGATAAGGTTATGGATACACCAGTTCTAGTCACCCACTGACAACTCCTTGCAGCATCACCAGATGTTCATTGATTCATGAAGGAACAAGTAACCACCAAATGTGTTCCTGTCACCACTGCAGCTGTCTCATCAATTGAAGAAGTTGATGACAGTGTGTCCTCATTCATTCAGTTGTCCCAGACCCCAGACCCTTCCAGCCTTGTCATTGCTAATGACATTGAGGATTTGTGTACAATCAAGCTAGATGTGGAAGGGAAAGTCAAGGTGGATGCAATCCTGGATGAAGGCTTGCAGATCATTAGTATGCAGCATGATATTTGGGAAAAATTGGGCATACCTATGAGGTTGGACAAGCAAATGGTAATGGAATCAGCAAACTTGTCTTGTGAACCCACTATTGGCCTCTTGCCAAATCTTCAAGTGTCCATTGGGAATTGTACCCTTTATCTACAAGTTCAGGTGGTCAAGAATGCCTCATATGACATGCTGCTTGGCTGACCCTTCCTCATGCTCACTCAAGCCAGCACTCACCATCTCTCTAATGGAGGCTCTTATATCACACTCATAGACCCCAACAGCAATGAAGTCATCACTGTGCCTACCAAGGCTTGTATTTGTCCAAAC
Organism: Podaxis pistillaris; assembly: GCA_018524465.1. Taxonomy (NCBI): domain Eukaryota; kingdom Fungi; phylum Basidiomycota; class Agaricomycetes; order Agaricales; family Agaricaceae; genus Podaxis; species Podaxis pistillaris. The sequence continues at coordinate 9,666 of JAEUWN010000650.1, read as the reverse complement.
TCCACCACTCCTAATTGATTGGGTTTTTGAATGTTGAGGATTTGGCTGCTCATCAAGGAGACAGGTCACACCAAGTATCAACATTCATAATAGTTAACAGACTCACATTATCAGTCACCCCACTCAACTGCTTCATGATATGCCCCCTAGCCTTCACTACATCCCATTTCGACACTATCTCACAACCCAAAGAAATCTACAAAATCTCATTATCAGCTCTAGAATCATTCAATCAGTCAACAGAAGTATTCACTTACAAGAAAGTCACTAACCGAGTCAAGCCTGTCACTACTACACTACCTGAGAAGTTTCATATAGTCTGTCACATCCCCTCAGATCCCCTCAAGACACTCCCAACACTTCCGACTCATCCTCCAGAGTTCATACCTGGTTCACACTACACTATGGAGTGCAAAGCAGCAATGAATGATAATAGAGATGGTTTCCTTCCAGCTGAAGAAGAAAAACTCATTCATTACCTCATCAAGATAAAGGAGTTAGGTTTTGCATGGTGTGAAGAAGAAAAAGGGAAATTTTCTTCAGATTATTTCAATCCCATCATCATCCCCACAATCGAGCATATCCCTTGGAGCCTCAAGAACATCCCTATTCCTCCAGGTATCTTCAACCATGTTGTTCAGATCATCAAAGACAAAATCGAGGCTGGAGTTTATGAACCTTCAAGTTCCTCCTATTGCTCTCACTGGTTCTGTGTACTTAAGAAGGATGGGAAGTCCCTCCGACTAGTGCATGATCTCCAGCCACTGAACACTGTCACTATCAAGGACTCTGGTGTGCCACCAATGGTTGAGCAGTATGTGGAATCATTTGGTGGCTGAGGCTGCTATGGTATCTTCAATCTCTTTGTTGGATATGACCAGTGTGCACTTGCTCTTGAATCTCATGACCTCACAACATTCCAGACACCTCTCAGAACACTTTGCCTTACATCTATACCCATGGGTTATATGAATTCCATGCAGATCCAGCATGGAGACCTCACCTTCCTTCTACAAGCTGAAATCCCACATGTTGCAGTTCCCTTTATCAATGATGTCCCAGTAAAAGGTCCTCCAACATGTTATGAGCTCAAAGGTGGACAGTTTGAGACAATACCCAAGAATCCAGGCATTCACCACTTTGTCTGGGAACACCTGCAAAATGTTAATCAGGTCATCTAGAGAATCAAGCATGCAGGAGGAACCTTTTCAGCTGCAAAATCCCACATCTGCATTCCATTGGCAGTCATTGTAGGCCATCTATGCACCTATGAAGGTCGTCTACCAGACAGGTCTCGCATTCAGAAGATACTTGACTGGCTGATATGCAAAAACCTTACTGAAGTTTGCAGATTCCTTGGCACTATGGGAACCATTTGAATATTCATCAAAGACTATGCTGCAATTGCATGGCCACTTGTGAACCTCACACAGAAAGGGACAGATTTTGAATTTGGAAAGGAACAGGAGTTAGCAATGGAGAAGTTGAAGGACTTGGTGAAGAACTCACCTGCCATTTGAGGAATCAATTATGCCAGTGGAAGAGAAGTCATACTAGCAGTGGACACATTGAACATTGCAGTGGGTTATATTCTTTCACAAATGGGTGCTGATGGCAAGAGATACCCATTGAGATTTGGTTCACTCACATTGTTGGAAAGGGAAGGACAGTACTCACAGGCAAAGCTGGAGTTATTTGGATTGTTCTGATCTTTGAAGGACTGTTGGATCTGGATTATAGGAGTGAAGAACCTAACAGTTGAAGTTGATGTGAAATATATTCGAGGGATGATAAACAACCCAGATGTACAGCCTAATGCAACAATCAACTGGTGGATCTCAGTGATCCTGCTCTTTGATTTTTGACTACACCATGTTCCAAGACATTTACATGGACCAGATGGCCTTCCACAATGCCCACAAGCACCAGAAGACCCTGCAGAGGACAACAATTATGAGGAATGGATTGACAAAGCAAACAGATTCACCCTTGAGTCTGCATGCCATCCAGATGCTTTCCAAGAAGACAACACACATCTGTCTTCCTGGCTGGAAACATCAAACATGTTCAGAACAGAGGTTCTCAACATGTCAACTTTGTTCCCTAGTCTTGAACATGCTGCATGGCATACATACCTCTTCCACCAGTCAGCTAGGCTCTCTATGTCAGGATTCCCCACAGAGACAAGCACAGGAGAAGTCCCTATGCATCATCACCACTCCCCCTCTACCATTGAAATGCTGGTGAATGCAAGTGCAGGAGAACACCCTGCACACCATCCACCTTTCCCTCACTCCAACAAGGCACACACATGCAATGCAGAGCTTGCTACAATCAAAGACTTCCTATGCAACCCCAAGTGACCAATGGAAATGTTGGATGAAGCCTTCAAGTGACTCATGTGAACAGCAGCCAGTTTCTTCATTCAAGGAGGTCAATTATGGAAGAAGGATCCTAAAATGAGACACAAGCTAGTAATAACAGATGAAGAAAAGCATTACAACCTACTAAAGGAAGTGCATGACAAACTCAGTCATAAAGGTATCTTCACAAGCTGAATCTGCCTCCTTGAGCAGTTCTGGTAGCCATATCTCAATGAGGATGTTCATTGGTTCATCAAGACCTGCCACAAATGTCAGACAAGACAGCTACAGCATGTTTTCATACCACCTACCGTTCCCATTCTCCTATCCCTTTTTTGCAAGATATACATCAACACCATGTTTATGCCAAGATCTAATGGATTTTGGTACATTGTGCATACCCACTGTTCCCTTTCATCATACCCAGAATGGCATATGCTGTGGAATGAGAACACACAAACACTCAGATCATTCATCTTTGAGGATATCCTGTGTCAATGGGGTGCCATTGAAGAAATTGTGACTGACAACAGACCTGTGTTCATCCAGGCAGTTGAGTATCTATCACAAAAGTACAAGATCCATCACATATGAATTTCCCCTTACAACTCTCAAGCCAATGGTCCTGTCAAGTATCATCATTTCAATGTGAGGGAAGCTTTGGTAAAGGTGGCTGATGGAGATGAGAAGAGGCGGCACCTTCCTTTCTCAGTAACCACCACCTACATCTCAGTGGTCTAGTTACTCGTAGCACAAGGAATACAGAAACTCGTTCTAACTCACTATGAAAGGCTCTAAGGACAATAGCGGCATCCTTGGAGGCATCAAGAAGACCGCTGGTAGCATCCGTTCAGGCATCACTCGTCATCACTGTTCTAGCGCCAGTCTAGCACCAGCTCCCACCCTCCCTTGAGCTCCATCAGAGGGCATCTTTTATGAACCCAAAGGACAAATCTCCTTCATTCGAAAACCCCCATCACCAACACTGTCTATAGGAGTCAAGCACTCCTACTCTACTGATCAATCTCTGTCTAATCGACTAGAGAAAAGTATGAAGTTCAATGAGGACAATGATGCCACTTCTGTATCTTCTGCAGAAGCAAATGACGACTCAGAGGGATCGCAAGGCCTCTCAACCCCTAAATCCATCCATCCCTCCATCGTGCTGGCTCATGATGACAATCTCCATCTCTCTCCAGAGGTCGCCCCTTCCTCCCATCGCCTCCTCACTGAGGCTCAATCTATTGCTGCCTCTCATGGCTTCGCCCCCCCCACACTGGGCACATGGGATGATTCTAAACCCTCTGATCCTCTCCCCACCCTCCCAACATTTACTCCCATCTCTCCCCCTCCTGATAATGCGCAGCCACACAAGGCAGTGCCAATGTCCCACAGAACTGATTGGTCATCAGTCCATGACTGCATCTTCAATGCTTTCTGTGACATTGATGTCACAGATACAAATGACATTGAGGGACTAAAATTTGCATCGTCCCTCTTAGGGTTCACAGTCTGATACCTCTCCCAATGGTCTCAATCAGACAACATTGTCCAGTTCAGGCACTTTGAGGGCACCATGCACCTCATCGACCTCCTCAGAACTATTGTGCATTCTGAGCCAATGTGCAACCTATCAGTCCCATATGAAGACCAACATCTGAGTCTTCATGAATTCATATCCATGCAGTTCCCTCCTCCCATCCCTTCTCCTACTCCTACACCGATGAACACCCAACAGCGACAAGAATGCTGGGCTGAAAAGGCACTGGCTGTGTCCTCCCCTTTCCCCAAGGACGCCACTGGGTATCTCCAGGGCTCCTCCCCTATTCCTCTTTCTGATGCCACTGGGTATCTCCAGGGCTCAGACTCACAACTCAAAAGGGACATGGCTCAAGCAATCGCCCTATCATGCCTCCCTGCCAACCCACAAGACAAGCCAGGTGAGTCATCTGGTTTAAGTAAAGATATTGATATGCTTCCTCCCCAGCCCACCACCTCTAAAGATGAGACTCTTAGTCCATCTAAAGGAGAGACTTCTTGTCCTCCTATCAACCCTGAAGAGACTTCCCATCCTTTAGGTGTTGATTCTAATCCTAACCCCTGGCACACTGCCAGCAAGCGCTGCCCCACCCATAAACCTAAACTGATAGCTGCCCAAGATCAGCATAAGCCTATCATCGCCCCTCCTCACCCACCCCCCCCAGAGTTCCCCTTCCCCCTCGCCCAACTCCTCCTGGTCCTCCTCCCCCAGTCAATAATGCCACATGCCCAGCAAACTATAGGTCTGCTGCTCCATCTCCATCCACCCAAAGGACATCATATGCCAAAGCAATGGCAACCTCATCCCCCCTCCAATCTGATGAGCTCATGAAGTATGCAGCTCTCCAAAACCAATTCCCCAATATGTTGCCAGTTGACATTATCAACTTCCTCCGATCATCTGGAGACATCAAGTCTCCTTCCCCTTCCCCCAAATCACCCTCTCCCTGCCCTACCCAAAAACCTAAGGCCACTCAGGGGCCTTCCCACAAAAACGTCGTTGTTCCCTTCAATGACATGTTCAAACCCATCATGATCACCTCGCTCGACTTGGTGGTCCACAATTGCAACAATGCCCTCTACCAGAAAGGGTGCACCCTTAAAGTCAAGTCAGCCAAGATGAGTGAAAAAACTCTCTGGCTGAACACAGATAAAGTTGCTTCAGATGAGGATCTCCTCATCATCAAAAAGGGCATCACCAACTCCAACTGGTCTGCCTTCGCCTCCCCCGACATCCATGACACCGTCACCCCTGCACTCCCAATGTCAAAATCATTCATCAAACTAACCAACCTCCCATACTTCAGGGAAGATGGCACACCCCACACCTCTGATGACTTTGCTGAAGTCATCAACTCATCCCCTTATGTCGACATCATAAACTACCTAGTCGGCAAACCCTGCTTCAGCTGTGTTTCACCTCACTCAGACTTGGCCATCCTGTTCTTTGATCTGTGGGACTCTCAATCAGCCTCCATGGCCAAACAATTCATTAATCACATGCTCCTTTTTGAGAGTCGAGTGTGTACTTTCAGAGGAGCAACCATGAGGACGGCCAGTCCTCTCTGTAACTGCTGCTGGAGATGGGGCCACCTGACCCACTTATGCAAGGCGCGTAACCCCAGATGCGCAATCTGTGGTGATCCCCACACCAAAAATCACCGCTGTGACAGCTTTTGCTGCCATGGCAAAACTGGTCCCAATCCCTGCCCCCCTACCCCTGCCAACATCAAGGAGTGTCCCCACGTGACCTCCTTCCATTGCCTGTCATGTGACTCCAAGGACCACCACATGAACAGTGATAAATGCCCATTCTTCCATCACTGCTTTGACTGAGAATGGATCACCAAAAAGCTCCAAGAGCTTAAGGTGGAGAAAAACTGCCGTGACTTCAACTCGGGAGCTGTGAATGTCTAAAGGACCCCTTCACAACTCCACTCTTCTTTCTTCAATTCCTATTTTATTTTTCAATGTTCACCATTCTTTTGACACTGTCGAAATCCTTTTGAATGAACCTATGTTCAAAGACATTCTCATCCTATGCATTCAGGAACCTTCTTTCCAAACCATCTGCAACATACCATCATCTGATAACTCTGAAGGAGTTCCGTACAAGGGCACCAACTATAATCCCAACTGGCACATCTTTGTACCAGATGATGATCACCCAAGAGTCGTGACTTTTATTTGTAACTCTTGCAAACCCCTCTTACCCACTTCTCATCCAGACATTATTTCTTTGACTGACTTTCAACTAATTTCACTTTCTTTTCCCACTGGGAAATTATTTTTCCTTAATTGCTACCTTGATCCTTCTGACAATTCTTCCCTCACATATCTTGAATCCTGCTCCCACCTCCTCCCCAACAACATTATTTGCACAGGAGGTGACTTCAACTCCCATTCACCAGAATGGGATGATCATATCCTTCATCACTCTGCTCAGGGTGACTTACTAACTGACATTATGAATGACACAGGCCTTACCCTCTCTACTCCAGACATCTTTAAGTATACACACATTCCCTTTGACACTAACAAACACCCCTCTGTCATAGATCTCATATTCATGGCAGACAACCCCTCCCAACCAAGCCCAGTCCACTCAATACATGACAACTGGCAATTCAAATCAGACCACTGTCCCCTCCTCACCAATCTCCCCATCCCCTCCCCCTTCCTCCCATACACTGAAAAACTCACCATCCCATGCGACTCCGAGGAAGAAACCACCTTCCTCTACTCCCTCACCCTCTGCCTATGAAACATCCCTGCTTCCTTCATTTCCAGTGATGATGTTCATTCCTACGCCAATGCCATGTCTCAAATCATTTCTCAAGAATGGTTCAACAATGTGAAAAGGGTCAAAATCTGTGCCAAATCCAAACCGTGGTGGACACCCCAGTGCTCCTCTGTGCTTCACATGTTCCAATCTCGCAAGACCAAAGTGAATTGGACCCACTTTAGACACACAACCCGCCAGGCTAAACGAACATTCTTTGACCAGAAAATCAAAGACATAGCAGAAGAGAACCATTGCCCCTGGGATCTCATGTCCTGGATCGGTAAACGAAATCTCCCACCCTCTCAGTCCATCACCTTCAATGGGAAGAGTTGTGACGAGCTAAATGACCTCTGGCATGTGCTTGACTCTTCCTACAATTCTGCTGTGGATCAGCAAGTCGACCTTAGTGCCATCAACTCCATTGACACCCAACCTGAGCATCAGTGGCCCCCCTTCTCGAGCACTGAACTTTTTGACACCCTCAAACCCTGCACCAATGCCTCAGCCCCAGGTCCTGACCACCTCTCGTGGGCCCATGTCAAGCACTTAATGGCCAACAACATTATCCACTCCAACTTCCTCCTCTTTGCATCTAAATGCATTGAATTCTCCATGTGGCCAGAACACTTCAAAAATTCCACCTCCATAATCATCCTCAAGCCTAATAAACTGCATTATTCTACCCCCAAAATGTTCCGACCCATTGTCCTCCTCAACACTCTCAGAAAACTCATTGAAAAGATGATTTCTGCAAGAATGCAGTTTGAGGCTGCTCAATTAAACCTCGTTCACCCCCTCCAATTCGGCGGCATTATCCAGCACTCCACAGAAGATGCTGGTGTGTATGTCACCCATCTCATGCACTCTGGTTGGCGCCACAAACTCAAGTCCAGTGTCATCACCTTTGATGTCACACAATTTTTCCCTTCCACCAACCACTCCATCCTTTGCTCCATCCTCAAACGTCATGGATTCAATCCCAACCTCGTCACCTTCTTCACTGACTACCTTAAAAACAGGTATACAACTTACTCATGGAACAACAAGACATCGCCCAAATTCCCTGCATCGGTAGGAGTCAGCCAAGGGTCTGCTCTCTCCCCCATCCTCACTGCCCTCTCCCTCTCCCCATTCATGTATGAGTTTGCTAATGACCCTAGATGCAAGATCATCTCTTTTGTTGACAATGGTCTTATCCTTGTCCAATCTGATTCATATGACACTAACTGTCATCTTTTATCGCAGGTCTATAAATCAGTTGAAAGCTACTTACTCCACCTAGGCTTTGTTCTTGAAAGAGACAAAACTGAAGCATTTCATTTTTCTAGCTGTCCCTCCCACAACCCAAACCCCCCTGTCTTCATCGACCCCTCCCTCACCATCACTCCCAAACCCTTCCTCTGCTATCTCAGCTTCTGGTTTGACGGAGGCCTCACTTTCAAGGAACATGTCTGGTTCTACTCCACCAAGGCGCTCTCCACCGTCTGCTGCATGCACATGCTTGGCAATTCTGTTTGCAGTCTTTCTCCCCTTCACAAGAGACTCCTCTACCGATCCTGTGTGGTTCCTATAGCCACATATGGATATCGTCTCTGGTTCAACCGTAATGCCAGATACTGCGGGCTCATCAAGTCCCTCCAGTGCATGCAATGACAAGCCACCCTATGGATCACTGGCACGTTTTGAACTACCCCCATGGGTGGGGCAGAGGCCATCGCAGGTCTCATCCCCATCCAATTCCACCTCTTCAAACTCGCTAAATGGAGTTCCCTCCAATTCCACACCCTCCCTCCCTCCCATCCCCTCAAACTCCTCACAAGAGATGTCAACCCTCTTGATGCCCACACCACCAAACAGCGCTCAACGGTGCTTGACTTTGTTTCAGATGCTCAACTGGTCACGGACCGATTCCAGCATCTCCACCCCAGTGCTAAACCTGGCCAGTGCTTGCTAGACCTGTTTAGTGACCAAATTAAATTCATCGAATGCCCTAACCCTTCGAAAGAAGGTGCTATGGCAATCCACCTTGCCAATGCTTCCCAAGCCTGCAACCTCTCCTTTTCCTCTCCCATTTCCTTAGTCATAGCTACAGATGGTTCTGTTCCTCTCAATTCTTCTCTTTCTGCTACCTCTGCTTTCCTCGTCTTTAACTCTTCTCCCACAGACATTTTATCCTCTTCCGTTCATCCTTGCAGTGAAGTTTTATCATCGGATGCTGAATCTTATGCTCTTCATCTTGGTTTAGCTAGTTCCATTTCTCTCGCCTCTTCTTGTAATATCTCCTCTATTGTAGTGTTTACAGACTCTATCTCATCGGCTAAAAAACTATTCACATACAGCCCTCACAGTGCTCATCAAGACAGTATTGCAGTCGCTCCCATCCTACGGCAATGGCTTTCCTCCTCCCCCTACAACCACATTCATTTCTGGTCAGTTCCCTCAGCTGCACAGTGGTCGGTACACTTCCAAGCGCATCAGCTTGCCAAATCCCTCTGTGTTCTCAACAACAGATGCCAGCCTTACTGCACATCCATTGGCTTCATCTGCAACCATTACACCTGCAAATGCCTCTCCTTATGGCACTCGCTCATGGACAAACCAGCTCACTGCAGCCACTCATGGCTCCGTCTTGTTAACCCCGCTGAACAACCACTAAAGCCCAAGTACGCCAATGGCAGAACTTGGTTAAATTCACCACTCGGCAAGAATGCCCAATTATGTGTGCACTTCACTCAATGCATCACCAACCATGCACCCATTGGCACCTTTAGACAGTGCTTCTTCCCAGGATGCTACATCACTTCCTGTCCCTGCAGAGAAGCACTTGAATCTCGGGACCACATCCTCAACAACTGTCCCCTTTACCATTACCCAGTAGGAGCTCGTGATGGCTTCTACTGGCTCCTCAACTTTCTCGACCACCTTTTTCCAGCAACCACCATCATCTACTCGTTGGTTGGTTGTACTTAGCACTATGGG
>JAEUWN010000651.1:0-12526 GCA_018524465.1 Podaxis pistillaris | reverse complement strand
AGGCTGGACTAGGTTGGATTGCATTTAATTATTAGTCGGCCGGCCTATATATGTAACAAATTAAATTGCTATATTCTTGCCAGCTGGCAATAAATTAAATTTTTAGTACAAACTTAGACTAAGCAGTTTAAATTGCTTAGTCTTAAAATAATATTTTAACTTAACTACTTTTAGTAATAGTTAAAATCTGAAATCTACATTCTGTCTTTTTTTTTGATTGGAGAAGGTTGCAGCCAAAGGCTGAACTTTGTCAACAAACCTCTAATAATAGATCTAGTAGCCAGCTGGTTAGTAGTAAATAACCACAAAGATAACCCTAGGCAAATTGCTTTTGGTGGTAATATTTTTATATTAAAGCTATAACGTAGGTCCAGTTAAATTTTTTTCATTTGATAATTCCGGTGTATGATAAGGTAAAGACTAATACCAAAGGCTGGTAACTAAGTAATTATAATAACAATTCTTTAATTTTGTGGTTTTAATATATTTTCTAGCCAGCAGCCAAAGACAGGGCTGCTCTGCTCTGTTCTAGCCGCAGCCAATGGCTGCTGTATAACTAAATAATTATAAAGTAGCATATATAAACCAAATATTTAGTATAGCAGCAGCCAATGGCTGCTGCTAGAAGAAATAATTATATCTTTATTATTTCTCGTCTCGGAAACAAAATTTATCTAGCTGCAGCGGCAGCGGCACCCACCTAGCCTATGGCTAGGGGTGCGACTACAGCCTATGGCTGGCTGCACCCTTGCCACAGGCTAGGGTGGCTCTAATAAATATATTTTATAAAATATTTCCATATTAAAAAAGAAATAGAATTTAAACATATAAAGGATAGTTTTTTTTCAAAAAAGGGTATAATTTTATTAATAACCTCAATAGAATAAATTTCAGCCAAAGGCTGTTACAAGCCAAAAGCAGCTAGTGTCTTATCTAATCCTAGCCAAAGGCAAAAATAATTTCTTATAGCACAAAGTAATACTATATCTGTGTATATAGCACTTAATCTGAATTTTATACTAGTTCCCTACCCAGCCAAAGGCTGCTGCAGCCCTCTAGAATTTGTAAAAAATAAGATATCAAAATTACCAGCAGCGGCGGCAACCGCCACCCAAAGACTGCAGCTGCAGCCAAAAGGCTGCAGGTGCTCCCTTTTGGCTTTAGGGAGGTGCTTCAGTGATTAAGTTAAGAACCATGGGGAAAATTTATTAGGAACAGTTGAATCCAATACCTATTTTTCTGCACCCGCCTAGCTATGGCTAGGGTGCTACTACAGCCTATGGCTGGGTGCTGCAGCTAGTACTTTTAAATAAAGAATTTAAAATCAAGGTTCACCTTTGAGATTTTTTGCCGGGGCTAAACCATAAAAAGGGCAAGGCATTATTACTAGTCTTTTCTAACCTAATTGTAGCCTTATTAGTTTTAACCTTTTGTTTAGTACAGCCACCCAAAGGCAGCTGCAGCTAAGGGAGCAGCCACAGGCTGGAGCTGGGGGGTATAATTTCTTAAAATCATATTTGCTCTAATCATTGTATAATTAATCTACAAATTAATTAGTGTAATTCTATAGCATCTCTTAAATAAGAACATACTAATAGTGTAAACACGAAAGCTTGGATTAGAGAAACAGCTAATTCTAAACCGATTAAAGCTAAGAATATAGTGAAAGGAACTAAAGTAATTATAGCTACAATTAAACTACCTGTGAATAAATCATATAGGTATGTAGATAAGATTTTCAATAGTGTGTGACCTGCAACTAAATTAGCAAATAATCGAACTCCTAAAGAAACAGCTCTAGCTAAATAAGATATTAATTCAATTAAAACTAATAATGGTACTAAAGCTAAAGGAGTACCAGCAGGTATAAAGAAAGAGAAGAATTTAATACCATGTATAGATAAAGCTAATATAGTAACTCCAATAAAAATAGTTACACTTAGACCTAATGATACAACACCACTAGCTGTAACAGCAAATGAATATGGAACATTAGATATTAAGTTACCTATTAATATGAAGAAGAATAATGAATATACAAATGGTAAATAAATTTCACTATGTGCTCCTATTTGTTCTCTTACCATAGAACTTAAACTAGCATAAGATGATTCTAAAGAAATTGACCATTTACTTGGTATTAAGTTTGAATCATTATTACCAAAGTAATGTAAACCTACTACTACAAATAATACAAATAAAGAATATAATCCTAAATTTGTTAATGTTAAATTTAAGTGACCTAATATTGGAGCATTTAATCCTATTAAGCTTGTAACTTCAAATTGACTTAGTGGAGATAAGATGAATAATGTTTTCATAATTTTTAATTTTTTATTTGACTGAAAATTATTACATTTGATACAAGCCTCAGCATAAAGCTTTAGAATTAGCTGGCAGGTATCCAATTATTAGTTTAATTAACTGTTTTAATAATACCAGCCCTGCCACCCAAAGGCAGCTGCACCCTGCCTTTGGGTGGCAGGGTGCAGCCTTTTGGCTCTAGATAGATTCAGCTATTACTAATAATGTTGTAATCAAATTTATTATAATAGCCGCAGCACCACCAAAGGAAAGGGTGCACCCTTTGGGTGCACCAGCCTTTGGCTGGTGCTAGGTATTATTGTAACCTTATTCAAGGTTAGTATTCCTAAAGTGGAATATTCCGCCAGCAGCAGCCTATGGGTGCGGCTGCTGGTTTTAGTATAGGGTGAGCTTTTAAGCTTCTAGTCCAGCAGCGGGTCCAGCCTATGGCTGGTGCAGCAGCAGCCTTTGGCTGGTGTGGCTACTACTATTTTTCTTAAAATTTTACAGTGTAGCCTTTGGCTACTAATAAGATTTTGTTGTTATAATCCCTTGATTAGTTAGAATAAAGTTAAGCTAGTTATATATAATAATATAGCCTATATTACTAGCCGGGCTAATGTTGAGCAGTAAAGGAATCGAACCTTTTACGGCTATTAACCAATTCTTTTACAGAGAACCACCATTACCAATCGGATCACCTGCCCTAAATTTTTATATTTATTACTATCTTATAATTGACCTAGCCTTTGGCTTGGACTTATTAAATACTATACTATTATATAATAATAGTAACTACAGCAGCCTTGCTCCCGCCTAGCTATGGCTAGGGTGCTACTACAGCCTATGGCTGGCTGCACCCTTGCCATAGGCTAGGGTGGCTCAAACATTCTTATTAATAGCCTACAACCTCTCTTTTAAAAAAAATAAACTTTAAAACAATTTTAAACCAGTAGCTGCAGCCAGCCATAGGCTGCTCCCGCCTAGCCTTTGGGTGGTGCAGCCTATAACTGACCGCTGCACTACAGCCTTTGGCTGAACATATATACAGACTACAAGGCTAAACGTAGCAATAATTAAGCTAGTTAAATACACTTTAATCATAAAATTGCCTTTTTTTTTTAAATACTAGTCTAGCAGCCGCACCCGTCAATGGGTGCGGCTATTAATAATAATATTTTATTATTTATAGCCTTTGGCTATAAAATAATAGCCAAAGGCTAGGAGTAGCCTATGGCTATGGCTGGTACAGCCAAAGGCTGCAGCTGCAACCAGCCATAGGCCGGCAGGTGCAGCGCTCTAGTAGCTATGCTAGGCTATGGTGTGGGGGTGGCTACAGACTTTCTTTAAATTTGCTGTAGTTAAGTCTAAAATGGTAAAGTGTTTAAGATTTAAGTTACTTTAAGCTTTAAAGTAGATTAAATTAAATCTTCAAGCAGCGGCCTTTGGCTGGCTGCAGCAGCCTATGGCTGCAGCTACAAAGGCTAGGCTGAATATAATTAAAAAAGATTAATAAGGAGATATATCGAAAGCAATTAATATACTAGGTATTAATATAATAAAGGCTACAGCTACAGGTAGAAGATTTAACCAACATAAATCTATTAACTGATCATATCTTAATCTAGGTAGTGTAGCTCTAAACCATACGAAGAAGAAACAGAAAATACAAGTTTTTAAACCTAAAATAATAGATTGAATATTAATGAAAGAATCATTAATAAAAATTTCAGGTAAATTATATCCTCCTAAGAATAATATAGCTGTAATACAACTAAATAATACGATTGATGAATATTCACCTAAAAAGAAGAAAACAAAAGGTACTGAAGAGTGTTCAGTGAAGAAACCTGCAACTAATTCTGATTCAGCTTCTTGTAAATCAAAAGGAGTTCTAGAAGTTTCAGCTAATATAGCAATAAAATAAAAAATAAATACAGGTAATAAAGGTACTATAAACCAAATAGCTTGTTGACTTTCAATTATAGTAGTAAAATTTAAAGATCCAGTTAATAATATTATTATTAATATTGCTGAACTTAAGATTAATTCATATGATATCATTGCAGCTGTTGATCTTAAACTTCCTAAGAAAGCATATTTAGAATTAGCTGACCATCCTGCTAATAATACTCCATATACTCCTAAAGAAGATAAAGCTAAAGTATATAATATACCTAATGAAAAATCTGATAATGATAAACCTTGACCAAATGGTATTATTCCCCATCCTAATAAACTAAATATTAATGTTGATACTGGAGCTAAATAAAATAATACTTTATTTGATTGAGAAGGTATAACTGTTTCCTTTACTATTAATTTTAAAGCATCTGCAAATGGTTGTAATACTCCATAATATCCTACTGTATTAGGACCTACTCTTCTTTGATGAGCTGCTAATTGTTTTCTTTCTATTATTGTCATAAAAGCTACTGCTAATAAAACAGGTAAAATTACAGATAATACATCTAGTAAATTAAATATTATGCTAATTAAACCTATCCCGTTTGTATTTATACCTAACATTTTTTTATTTTTAATTATGTTTATTTTTCATCTTTACTTTTTTTTATTAAATTTCTAGCACCACCCAGCAGCAGCCTTTGGCTGGTGCAGCCTATGGCTGCAGCTACTAATTTTAATTTTAATCAATTTTAATAGATCAATTTTAAACTTAAAAAGACTTTAAAATTTTAATAGGCTAGCCTTTGGCAAAAAAAAGTTAGAATGAAAACAACTGTATAAATAATTAATGCTTTTAAAGAAAAGCTACTTCGGTCTCCTAAATCAAATAGGTACCTTTCACTAAATTAATTTCAGCCAAAGGCTGTTACTTTAGTGGATACAGCCTAGGTATAATACCTAGTTGGTTTATTACGTTAAGTATACACCCTAGCCTTTTTTTGCCTTTGGCAAAAAAGACAAGGCTATAATACTTAACCATCAAATGCTTATAGAATAACTTTTAGGTTTAAGTGCTTTAAACTTTAAAAAAAGTACTTTTTGACAAATAAAGCTAAATTTAGCGTATTGTCACCTAAAAGCCTGACATTTTGAAATAAGAACACTATAACTAACTGAATGTAACCTTAATAGATTAACGTTATTTTATATTATTTGATCATATGAACTTATAGCCAGCCATAGGCTGCTCCCGCCTTGCCAAAGCTAGGCTGCTGCAGCCTTTGGCTGCTGCTCTTTTGCAAGCTGTTCTTAAGTTTTAATTATTATTTTCTTTTTATATCTTATATAATTTTATAGGTTATTTATTTAACCACAGCACCCTTTTGGTGTGCGGGTGCTGCACCCAGCCTATGGCTGGTTGTTGTTATAACTTGTAGTTTACTTGAGTTATAGCCTATGGCTGCACTCGCGCCCAGTCCAGACCACCCATTGGGTGGGTGCAGCTGATGTAGCCTGCCTTTCTAATTTAAACAACCTTACCTATCATGGGCAGAAGTTGCAGTTGCCACTTGCCCTTATAACTTGACGAGAGTGCAACGTATAAAATATACGTATCTAGTCTAGAACTAGAGCTAGAACTAGAACTAGAACTAAAACTTAAACTTAAACTTTAATTAAAATTTATCGCCGCAGCCGCGCCCACGTCCATAGGGTGCACCTGCTCCAAAGGCTGTAGCTGCAGCCTTTGGCTGTAGCATCAGCTTTATTTATTATGCTGCTACCGTCTTTAGGGAGCAGGCAGTTAATTATTTTAATATTAACAGCCATTGGCTGGCTTATTTGATAAAGTAAAGATTTACTAGTATTAGTAGTTTTAGCTAGCTAAGATATATAAATATATACTTTCAGTCAAAGGCTAGACTAGATTAATTTGTTAAACTTAACTACTTTTAGTTGTAAAAGCTTCTTCAATTATAAATTAGTAGCCCGGCTAGAAAAGGCTGCACCCTCGATTTGATTTTTAACTTAAAAATCTTTATAGTGCTAATAAAGTATACTAGCAGCACCCTAGCCTTTGTAGCAGCCTACGGCTGCAAGGCTGGGTGCAGAAAATTTTAAACTAGAAAAGTTAAAATTAAGCTAAAAATATATATAATAAAAAAAAGTTGAATTATTGTTTTATAGCAGCCAGCCAAAGGCTGCTGCAGCGGCCACTCAAAATACTAGTACTAGCGCTAGTTTAGCTTTAAAAGCAAGGTGGGTATTACAATCAGATTTACGACTAATTATCTTTCACTAACAGCGGCCACCTGCAGCTCCCTAGCCTTTGGCAAGGGTGCAGCCTTTGGCTGCTGCAGCTACTACTAATTAAATTATTAATAGCTAGTCTAGTTATTACTAGCCGGGCTACTAATAGGGTTAGTAACACCCAGCCTTGCAGCCGTAGGCTGCTACAAAGGCTAGGTGCTGCTAATAATAAATTAGATTCTATAAATTTAAGCAGCTATTATAATTAAAGAAGCTAAGTAAATTATAACTAATCTAATTTCAGTGTTACTAATTATAGCTGCTGAATCCGAAGGGTTAATTATAACAGCCAAGGTTGGGGCAAATACAATAAATAATAAAGATAGTAAACCTATAGTAATATATAGAGAGTAAGTAGTTATTACACCAGTATCTAATTTAGCAATATTTATACCAGTACCAGTTAATTTATTAGTTAAACCATAAGGTCCTAATAATTCTATAGCTCCTCTATCTATATTTTTAGAAATATTATAACCAAGTTTTAAACCACTTTGTACTAAATAATGGTTATAAACTACATCAAAATAATATTTACCATTTAAGAAACCATATAATTTTCTTCCTAAAGAATTATTAACTAAACTATTTAAGAATCTAGGTTGTAAATGATATAAATAAAGAGCACTAGAAGCACCTAATAAACTAAGTATAGCTGGTAATAATTTTATAATAGGACTTAAAGAGAATTCAGCTTCAATTAAAGGATTATTATTCGGTCTAATAAATAAAGAGTTACCGAAGAAATCTGAACCTACACCTACAAATAAATCACTAGCTACAAAACCAAAGAAAATACTAAAAACAGCTAAGATAAATAGAGGAATAATAACAGGTAAATTAGATTCATGTGAATTTAAATAAGATTGTTTTGGACCATTAGCTGTACCTAAGAAAACTAAACTTATTAATCTAAAACTATAGAAAGCTGTAATACCAGCTGTAATAGATCCTAAAGTATAAGCATACATACCACTAAAACTATATTGTCCATATGCTAATTCTAAGATTAAATCTTTACTATAGAATCCAGTTAAGAAAGGTGTAGCTAATAAACTTAAAGAACCAGCTAACATAGTAGAATATGTAAATGGTAAGAATTTAATTAATCCACCCATTCTTCTAACATCTTGTTGATCTTGGAATGAATGTATTACAGCACCAGCACCTAAGAATAATAAAGCTTTAAAGAAAGCATGATTTACAGTATGCATTAAAGCAACATTGTATTGACTTAAACCAATAGCCATCATCATATATCCTAATTGTGATATAGTACTGAAAGCAATTATTCGTTTTAAATCATTACCTAATAAACCACAAGTACCTGCAAAGAAAGCTGTACTTGATCCTATTATTACTATTACTAATAATGCATCTGGACTATATTCTAATATTGGTGAACTTCTTAATAATAAATAGATTCCTGCTGTTACTAGTGTAGCAGCATGTAATAAAGCACTTACAGGAGTTGGAGCTTCCATACTTCCAGGTAACCAAGAATGTAATGGTATATTAGCACTTTTAGCTAAAGCACCACCTAATAATAATAAAGATATTATACTTATAGCTAATTCATTCATATATGGTACTAAAGTAAATATTTGAGAATAATTAAATGTTCCAAATAATGCAAATATAGCAAAGAATCCTATACTCATTAACATATCTCCTCCTCTATTCATTGTAAAGGCTAATATTGCAGCTTTATTTGCTTGTATTCTTGTAAAATAGAAATTAATTAATAAATAAGATACAACTCCTATTGCTTCCCATCCTACAAACATTACAAAATAATTACCTCCACAGATTAATACTAACATACCTCCTGTAAAGGCTGATAAATATGAGAAGAATCTCTGATTATGAGGATCAGAAGATAAATAATCTATACTATAGATATGTATTAATGTTGAACAATATATTACAGCTAATCCTAAGGATACTGTTAATTGATCAAAATAGAATTCCCATGATATTTGTAATATCTCTGAATCTAACCAAGTTCCTATATTAATATAAACTGGTGAACCACATAATCCTACTTCATAAAAGGCTATAGTTATTAAAATTGAACAGATTATTAAACTTCCACATGTTACTATATGTGACCCTGTTACTCCAACTTTTCTACCTAATAATCCTGATACTAATGATCCTAATATTGGTAATACTATAATTCCTAAATACATTTAATTTCTTAATGAAATTGTTCCTCTTAATCTATAATATGCTACTAAAATACTTAAACCTATAACAGACTCTGCACCTGCTATTGATATTATATATATACTAAATGTTTGACCTACATTATCATCAAACCCATAAGAACTTATTAATACTAATAAAGTTACAGCTAATAACATTATTTCTATGGCTATGATCATAAGTATTATATTTTTTCTATTTAATATAAACCCTAAGATTCCTATTAAAAATAATAATATTGATAAATTCATTGTTTAGTTCTATAACGTAACATTATTGTTTACATTTAATAATTGCTGCAGCGGCCTTTGGCTGGCTGCAGATATTGTGTTTAAATTTAAATAGACTGCAGCCTGTTGCGCCTTTTGGCTGGAACATTCACACCCAAAGGCTAGACTAGGTATTATTTTTACCTTACTATAACTTGTAGCCCAAGCCCAGAATAATTCATTCCCTGCCAACAGCCTGTGGCTGGGTGTAGCCGAAGGCAAGATCTACCTACACCCCCTGCCTTTGGCTGGATTTGCTAGAAAAGGAAAGTTTTTAAGCTTTCAAATTAAAGTAAATAATTCTAGTTATAGCCTTTGGCTAAAGGAGAGAAGTAGTAGCACCCTAGCCTGTGGCTAAAAAGGCAGGCTGCTGCTCCCACCCATAGGCTGTAGCCCCCGCCAAAGGCTGGTGCTGGTACAAGGTGCTAGACCAATTATACTAGTACTAGAAATAGATATAGCTGCCTTGCCAAAGGCAAGGCAGCTGCACCATTGGCTGGGTGGGGTGGGGTTATAAATTAATATTTTTTAAAATTAATTTATTAATTTTATAATTGGAGAAAGATAGATTCGAACTATCATATTTGTAGTGCAAATACAACTGATTACCATTATCAGATTTCCCCTTAATTATTAATTATTATTATATAATATAGAACTTTGTGCAGATTAAGATTAAGATTCAATTCTCCTAAAAAGCGGCGGCACCCGTCACCCAAAGGCAGGCTGCAGCGCCAGGGGCTGGAAATTTAAAAGGCTGCTGGACTTATATTATTAATCTTTAATATTGTTTATTAAGTAAATAGCCTTTGGCTAGACACATTCTTAAAACTTTAGTAGCCAAAGGCTATAATTATAAAAATTTGATGTTAATATTGCAGCTGCACCCACCCATAGGCTGTAGCCCCCGCCAAAGGCTGGTGCTGGTACAAGGTGCTAGACCAATTATACTAGTACTAGAAATAGATATAGCTGCCTTGCCAAAGGCAAGGCAGCTGCACCATTGGCTGGGTGGGGTGGGGTTATAAATTAATATTTTTTAAAATTAATTTATTAATTTTATAATTGGAGAAAGATAGATTCGAACTATCATATTTGTAGTGCAAATACAACTGATTACCATTATCAGATTTCCCCTTAATTATTAATTATTATTATATAATATAGAACTTTGTGCAGATTAAGATTAAGATTCAATTCTCCTAAAAAGCGGCGGCACCCGTCACCCAAAGGCAGGCTGCAGCGCCAGGGGCTGGAAATTTAAAAGGCTGCTGGACTTATATTATTAATCTTTAATATTGTTTATTAAGTAAATAGCCTTTGGCTAGACACATTCTTAAAACTTTAGTAGCCAAAGGCTATAATTATAAAAATTTGATGTTAATATTGCAGCTGCACCCACCCATAGGCTGTAGCCCCCGCCAAAGGCTGGTGCTGGTACAAGGTGCTAGGCTACTATCCATTTTTAATCTCTAACTCTTTTAATTTAAAAAAGTATATTAAATACAAATTATCAGCCTTTGGCTGTTAAAGTTTAATAAAGCTAGTAAAATTATAACTATTAATTAAAGCTACACCCGCAGCCTAAAGGCTGCTGCTCCCACCCATAGGCTGGTGCAGCCAAAGGCTGGTGCGGCTATATACTCATTATTTTAATAAATAAATCAACATAAACTTTAAGAATGGTGGGTTGATCTTTAATTAGATCTTAAAATTAAAATACTTGCCACCCAGCCAAAGGCCGCTGCAAGCAGCAGCGGCCAGCCTTTTGGGTGGCGGCTATAAATACTTAAAAAAATTAAGTATTACCCCAGAAGTATACAGCTACAAATAAGAATAGCCAAACTACATCCACAAAGTGCCAGTATAATATACTAGCTTCAAAATTAAAGTGGTGTTTTGTAGTACTATGGTAGTTAATAATTCTAGTTAAAGCTACAGCAATAAATATTGTTCCTACTATTACGTGTAACCCGTGTAATCCTGTACTAGCATAGAAAGCTGATCCATATACACCATCCGCCATTGTAAATCCAGCTTCAGAATATTCATAATATTGTAAAGCAGTGAATACTACAGCTAAGATTATTGTAAAAATTACTCCATCTATAGTTCCTTTTCTATTACCAGCTATTAAAGCATGGTGTCCATATGTAATGAAAGCACCACTACTTAATAATAAGAATGTATTTAATAATGGTATAGCAAAAGGATCTAATGGTGTTATACCTAATGGAGGCCATGATCCTCCTATTTCTACAGCTGGAGATAAACTAGAGTGGAAGAAAGCCCAGAATACAGATAAGAAAGCAAATACTTCACTAACGATAAATAATACTATACCTAACATTAATCCGTTTTTTACTTCTTTTGTATGGTGACCTAAATATGTTCCTTCTATAACTACATCTCTAAACCATAATACCATTCCAAATAGTGTTAATATAAACCCTAAAGTTAAAATATATCCACCATATGGATAACCGTGCATATAACTAACAGCACCTATTGTTAAATTTAATAATGAGAAACTAGTTAATATTGGCCAAGGAGATGGATCTACTAAATGAAAAGGAAAATGTTGAAATTTATTAATTGTATTAGTTTGTAACATTTTTTATTCTGTTTAAATATTAGCCTTAACACTCTATTTTCAACCTTTTTTGAATTTCTAGCCAAAGGCTATAACCAAGCATAGCTACTATCCTTAATTATAACTTAAAAATTCAACTTAGGTTGCAGCTGCACCCACCAGCCAAAGGCTGCTGCTGGCTGTTTCATAATAACAAAACCTTAATTTTAATAAAACTTAGATTTAGTTGTCGCCACCAGCCAAAGGCTGCTGCTGGCAATTAACAGCTCAAGCTGCAGCGTATAGGGTGCGATCTAGCCCGGCTACTACAACTACAGCAGCCATTGGCTGCGGCAATATAGAATTACTTAATATATACTAATATAGTATGTTATATTGTTTATTTGTTATAAACTTTTATAGCATCATTTATTAATATATTATACTTTTATTGCCGATTTTAATTACAATACCAGCCTTTGGCTGCAGAGGCCAGCTCCAACACCAGCCAAAGGCTGCTGCTGCTCCCAGCCATAGGCTGGTGCGCGGTTGATTTTCTAGCCCCTCCCACCTAAAGGCTGGGTGGCCGCACCAGCCTATGGCTGGTTGTTCCATTTTATTAGAAGTAAAAATACTAGCCCATTGGCTAGGAACTAAAGTGCAGCCAGCAATCATAGTAAAATTTTATTTATATAGATAACGGGCACTGTGAGATTCGAACTCACGACTTCTTTAGGAAGTACTCGTTTTCAAGACGAGCGCCATAAACCAGACTCGACCAAGTACCCTTTATTTTATTTTTAGTAGCCTATGGCTAGGCTCTGTCTAGATTAAACTTCAATCCTGCATTCATAGAATAATTTGGGCCACCTTGCCAAAGGCTAGAGTGTAGCTGCTCCTCTTAAAAGCTCTAGATAATTATTCTAGCCTTTACCTTAAACTATTTTAGTAGCAGCAG